>JAINEB010000005.1:0-12500 GCA_022840565.1 Eubasilissa regina
ACGGAATTGGATAATGAAACAGTGTACATCGTTTATTATTATCGGTAGCGATTTACATTTTTTGACGATAGAGTTCGATGTTGTTAGGTTATCCTATGTTATGTAAAAAAATAACGATAATACTTTTCAAATTAACTGTTTACTTTTGAACCGAAGTTTTTGAAGAGTATACTGAAATTTTAGAAACGTCGTCCATATTTTTTATAACGTGGTCCAAAGTTTTCGAAACTTGGTCCATAGTTTTTAGAAAGTGGTCCAACGTTTTTTATATGTGGTCCAAAGTTTAAGTAACGTGGTTCATAATTTTAGAAACGTGGTTCAATATTTTATTACCTAGTTCAAAATTTTGCTGTTGTGACCGGAATTTTTGGATGATTAAACAGTGTACATCGGGAAATAATATCGGTAGCGATTTTCATTTTTGGATAATAATGTTGTATCTCGTTGGGTTATCTTAGGTTACGTAATGAAATAAAAAAACACTTTTGAAACGAACTGTTTGTTTTTAAAAGTTTTGAACCGACGCTTTTGAAATGTAAACTAATATTTTAGGAACGTCATACACAGTTTTTATAACGTGGTCCAAGGATTAAAAAACTTGGTCCATAATTTTTAGAACGTGGTCCAACGTTTTTTATATGTGGTCCAAAGATTATATAACGTGGTCCATAATTTTAGAAACGTGGTCCAATATTTTAATACATGGACCAAAATTTTGCAGTTGTGGACCGGAATTTTTGGATAATGAAATAGTGTACATCGGGAAATTCATTTTTGGATAATAATGTTGGATCTTGTTAGGTTATCTAATGTTATGTAAAGAAATAATAATACTTTTCGAATTTACTGTTTACTTTTGAACCGACGTTTGTGAAGTGTAAACTGAAAATTTAGAAACGTCGTCCATATTTTTTTTAACGTGGTCCAAAGTTTAAGAAACTTGGTCCATAGTTTTTAGTAAGTGGTCCAACGTTTTTTATATGTGGTCCAAAGATTAACTAACGTGGTCCATAATATTAGAAATGTTGTTTAATTTTTTTTTTTGCATTTTTTTTTGCAAAATTTTGCATTTGTGGACCGGAATTTTTGGATAATGAAACAGTCTACATCGGCTATTAATATCGGTAGCAATTTTCATTTTTTGATAATAAAGTTGGATGTTGTTGGGTTATCTTATGTTATGTAAAGAAATAACAATTATACTTTTCAAATTAACTGTTTACTTTGAAGTGATTTCGACTTTTCTAAGCCTATTTATATATAATTTTATAATAAATAATAATTCTCCTGGTCGCCGGCACCACCTGTGGCAGTTCCGTATTTCCCTATGTCTGACTAAATATTATTTTGATATTACTTTTTCTAATTTAACACGGAATTTACACCTTTCCTGTGCAGGCGTCCTGCTCGCAAGACACGCCTCTGTTATGGATTCGGTATTCTCCTACGTGCGAGCTGCTCTCCCGGTCGCCAGTGTGGAGATCTATCCTTCTACCTTACTTAATCTTAATTTTTACGCTTAATGCTAGTCTATTCGCTTAATATCTAAATTTGGCCAACGTGATCGTTCTAGCGGTTAAGAATATTCCCCATGTTATGTCCGTAATGCTCCTAGTTCTTTTAACCCGCGTTTTCAATTTTCAAATACCTAAAGATTACAAATATCCAAATATTATAGCCGTTCAAATACCTATAGAGCAATTATTTAAAATAAATATACCGATTATCTTATAGTATTCGACTAGGTAACAGAAAACTCCCGATCAAGCGGTATGATATTCGAGCGCGCCCGTTATAGCATTAATTATGTACGTGTTATTCAGAGCTAGAATGTAAGAGTGTGGAAGAAATTATACATATGTACGCATTATTCGGAGCTAAAATGTAAAGTGGGGGTGAAATTATACGTATGACACCAACCTTGTCGTAGACTCGTACTCGTGACTGTGGCCGCTTCGTGGTGTCGCCTAGCTGTTCATAATTATGTGGACATGTGAAACAACATGCGGCATGCTAAGTGTCTGCCTCGCTTGACAAGTATGTTCCGTGATTATATGATAAGTTCTCTAGACACCAGTCTGTGGCGTACGTTCGGCTCCCCTTTGACCCCAAATTGGAAATCTGTACGTCTGAGACGACAAATTTCCAACCCCGAACCCTGGCACCCACGCGTTCAAAAGTTTAAAGATGATGATGATGATAATCCAAAGTTCTGATTCGGCCAATGTCTAAGTGAACAATATCATTTGTTATGACTCATTCAAGATGCATGGCCGAGGTCCTTGTATCTCCAATACGTTGCTGTTCAGTATCGGTAGGAAAGTGGCCAATCCGGGCCGCGTCCACCACTGAAGGTAATTAATTGTAATGATTGTGACAGCTATTCAGTATCGGTAGGAAAATGGCCAATCCGGGGCCTCGTCCACCACTGAAGGTAATTAATTGTGACAAGGTTGTAACATGACAATACGACTTTCAGGAAATTCCCACCATTCCTTTGGGTGCGTCTGAAAACATACGTCATGCGGCAACGGTGCCTGATGTATAGTTTGATTTATCTGCAGGATGATCCACGGTGTCTCGGACAATGCATCTCGAATAGAGTCAGGAACAATTGGTTAGGATTGTTAATAATGTGTAAGCCCGTGCAGAGTAACGCCTTTTGATATAAATCTCCCTCTCGTCCTTTCAATAAGATACCCACGCTATGTGGTTTGAAATGACTATCTCCCGGCATTCATGTTAGAGACTCGTCTCTCGAGAAGTCCGAAGAGGTACCTACGGTTAGCCGAGGCGTCCTTCCTCTGGGATCTGTTCCGTCCACTCACGTCTTAGCCAGGGCGTGGGGTCACAGCATTCAATCGGCAGACTCTTTCGTCTTTTGTGCCAATAGCGCCATTTGATCAGCTAGCTTATGTCAACCCTTCTGCTCTGCAACTAACGTATACGAATGCATTAAAGCATTTCCCGTGAATAATATGTATCGCCCAGAACAGAGACCCTCCTCGGCAATTGTAGTCCACTCCAAACTCGACGAAAGACTATCTTGACAATCAATCCCTCTGCATCAATATCAGTCACCCGCGACGCTATTGTTACTTTGATCACAAGGGAGCGAGGCCCTCGAATAAATTCAGTTTGGGGGGGGGGTGTTAGTACTAGTAATAGAATAGCAGTAACAACAAACGCAGTATGATTTCCTACCCATGCAAACGTGCGATTTCAAGGTAAAATAAACATACAAAGGCTCTCCGATAAATTCTATCATTTCAAACTGCAAGTCATTTCTTCGGATCGCTTATGTAATCTATAAAATGCGCCCCGTCAGGATTTCATGAGATTTTTAGATTTATATTTCCGCGGATAAGTAAATACACAAAAGTTACGTGCATAGTTACATGATTATTTACCCGGCCAATAGTAGTATATAATTGGTCCTAAATGAAGAGATATATGTAACTAAAACTTGTAGGTGGGTGTTCCCAATTTATAAAACGGGCAGTAATTAAATAAAGTGAAATATCGGGTAATCTAGCGGTTACGCCAGTCCCTTTCTATGAATGAGTAATTACATGGTGATCCGATTCACACTACAGTATTTGTTAGCGGTATTAATTATGTATACAAGCATGCTAAAAGGTAAACTTAGTATTTTGGGTCCTCTGCTTCGGCCCACGGCGTCAGCGTCAGTCCTGGTCTGCCCTCTGGATCCCGGAACCACTGCACTCGCGATTTATGAATTTTAACGCGGCCTTCGCGGACCCGGAGAACAACACGATCACCCCAATAACACTCGCGGCGAAAATCTCCGAAGGAAAATCTAGTTTCGTTCCCCGCGCGATCCCGGCTCAAAAGCGACCCTCTCACGTGCGATCACGGAACTCTCCCGAAAACTCGCCAAACTGAAAGCTCGAAACCGACCTTCTCGCCCCCCTGAAGCCGACTGCCGAGTGTCATCCCCCGACGGCGTCTTCCCCTCTCGACCTTCCCCTCGCGTCTCCATTCCCCGCCCCGCTATACAGAAGCAACTGCTCTAGAAATTTCTCGGAATTCATATTTTTTCTATCAGTTGGTTATATGTGGACCATCACAACTTTTGAACCGACGTTTTTGAAGTGTAAACTGAAGTTTTAGAAACGTCGTCCATATTTTTTATAACGTGGTCCAAAGTTTTAGAAACTTGGTCCATAGTTTTTAAAAAGTGGTCCAACGTTTTTTATATCTGGTCCAAATATTAAGTAACGCGGTCCAAAATATTAGAAACGTGGTTCAACATTTTAATACCTGGTCCAAAATTTTGCAGTTGTGGACTGGAATTTTTGGATAATGAAAGATTGTACATAGGTAAATAATATCAATAGCGATTTTCATTTTTGGATAATAATGTTATATCTCGTAGGGTTATCTTAGGTTACGTAATGAAATTAAAAAAACACTTTTAGAAACGAACTGTTTGTATTCAAAAGTTTTGAACCGACGCTTTTGAAATGTAAACTTATGTTTTAGGTACGTCATACATAGTTTTTATAAAGTGGTCCAAGGATTAAAAAACTTGTTCCATAATTTTTAGAACGTGGTCCAACGTTTTTTAAATGTGGTCCAAAGATTAAATAACGTGGTCCATAATTTTAGAAACGTGGTCCAATATTTTAATACCTGGACCAAAATTTTGCAGTTGTGGACCGGAATTTTTGGATGTGGAGTGTACATCGGGAAATAATATCGGTAGCGATTTTCATTTTTGGATAATAATGTTGGATCTTGTTAGGTTATCTAATGTTATGTAAAGAAATAATAATACTTTTCGAATTTACTGTTTACTTTTGAACCGACGTTTGTGAAGTGTAAACTGAAAATTTAGAAACGTCGTCCATATTTTTTATAACGTGGTCCAAAGTTTAAGAAACTTGGGCCATAGTTTTTAGTAAGTGGTCCAACGTTTTTTATATGTGGTCCAAAGATTAACTAACGTGGTCCATAATATTAGAAATGTTGTTCAATATTTTAATACCTGGTCCAAAATTTTGCATTTGTGGACCGGAATTTTTGGATAATGAAACAGTCTACATCGGCTATTAATATCGGTAGCAATTTTCATTTTTTGATAATAAAGTTGGATGTTGTTGGGTTATCTTATGTTATGTAAAGAAATAACAATTATACTTTTCAAATTAACTGTTTACTTTTGAACCGACGTTTTTGAAGTGTAAACTGAAGTTTTAGAAACGTCGTCCATTTTTTTATAACGTGGTCCAAAGTTTTAGAAACTTGGTCCATACTTTTTAAAAAGTGGTCCAACGTTTTTTATATCTGGTCCAAATATTAAGTAACGCGGTCCAAAATATTAGAAACGTGGTTCAACATTTTAATGCCTGGTCCAAAATTTTGCAGTTGTGGACTGGAATTTTTGTATAATGAAAGATTGTACATAGGTAAAAAATATCGGTAGCGATTTTCATTTTTGGATAATAATGTTGGATCTTGTTAGGTTATCTAATGTTATGTAAAGAAATAATAATACTTTTCGAATTTACTGTTTACTTTTGAACCGACGTTTGTGAAGTGTAAACTGAAAATTTAGAAACGTCGTCCATATTTTTTATAACGTGGTCCAAAGTTTAAAAAACTTGGTCCATAGTTTTTAGTAAGTGGTCCAACGTTTTTTATATGTGGTCCAAAAATAACTAACGTGGTCCATAATATGAGAAATGTTGTTCAATATTTTAATACCTGGTCCAAAATTTTTCATTTGTGGACCGGAATTTTTGGATAATGAAACAGTCTACATCGGCTATTAATATCGGTAGCAATTTTCATTTTTTGATAATAAAGTTGGATGTTGTTGGGTTATCTTATGTTATGTAAAGAAATAACAATTATACTTTTCAAATTAACTGTTTACTTTTGAACCGACGTTTTTGAAGTGTAAACTGAAGTTTTAGAAACGTCGTCCATATTTTTTATAACGTGGTCCAAAGTTTTAGAAACTTGGTCCATAGTTTTTAAAAAGTGGTCCAACGTTTTTTATATCTGGTCCAAATAATAAGTAACGCGGTCCAAAATATTAGAAACGTGGTTCAACATTTTAATACCTGGTCCAAAATTTTGCAGTTGTGGACTGGAATTTTTGTATAATGAAAGATTGTACATAGGTAAATAATATCGGTAGCGATTTTCATTTTTAGATAATAATGTTGTATCTCGTAGGGTTATCTTAGGTTACGTAATGAAATTAAAAAAACACTTTTAGAAACGAACTGTTTGTATTCAAAAGTTTTGAACCGACGCTTTTGAAATGTAAACTTATGTTTTAGGAACGTCATACATAGTTTATATAACGTGGTACAAGGATTAAAAAACTTGGTCCATAATTTTTAGAACGTGGTCCAACGTTTTTTATATGTGGTCCAAAGATTAAATAACGTGGTCCATAATTTTAGAAACGTGGTCCAATATTTTAATACCTGGACCAAAATTTTGCAGTTGTGGACCGGAAGTTTTGGATAATGAAATAGTGTACGTCGGGAAATAATATCGGTAGCGATTTTCATTTTTGGATAATAATGTTGGATCTTGTTAGGTTATCTAATGTTATGTAAAGAAATAATAATACTTTTCGAATTTACTGTTTACTTTTGAACCGACGTTTGTGAAGTGTAAACTGAAAAGTTAGAAACGTCGTCCATATTTTTTATAACGTAGTCCAAAGTTTAAGAAACTTGGTCCATAGTTTTTAGTAAGTGGTCCAACGTTTTTTATATGTGGTCCAAAGATTAATTAACGTGGTCCATAATATTAGAAATGTTGTTCAATATTTTAATACCTGGTCCAAAATTTTGCATTTGTGGACTGGAATTTTTGGATAATGAAAGATTGTACATAGGTAAATAATATCGGTAGCGATTTTAATTTTTGGATAATAATGTTGTATCTCGTAGGGTTATCTTGGGTTACGTAATGAAATTAAAAAAACACTTTTAGAAACGAACTGTTTGTATTCAAAAGTTTTGAACCGACGCTTTTGAAATGTAAACTTATGTTTTAGGAACGTCATACATAGTTTTAATAACGTGGTCCAAGGATTAAAAAACTTGGTCCATAATTTTTAGAACGTGGTCCAACGTTTTTTATATGTGGTCCAAAGATTAAATAACGTGGTCCATAATTTTAGAAACGTGGTCCAATATTTTAATACCTGGACCAAAATTTTGCAGTTGTGGACCGGAATTTTTGGATAATGAAATAGTGTACATCGGGAAATAATATCGGTAGCGATTTTAATTTTTGCATAATAATGTTGGATCTTGTTAGGTTATCTAATGTTATGTAAAGAAATAATAATACTTTTCGAATTTACTGTTTACTTTTGAACCGTCGTTTGTGAAGTGTAAACTGAAAATTTAGAAACGTCGTACATATTTTTTATAACGTGGTCCAAAGTTTAAGAAACTTGGTCCATAGTTTTTAAATAGTGGTCCAACGTTTTTTATTTCTGGTCCAAATATTAAGTAACGCGGTCCAAAATATTAGAAACGTGGTTCAACATTTTAATACCTGGTCCAAAATTTTGCAATTGTGGACTGGAATTTTTGGATAATGAAAGATTGTACATAGGTAAATAATATCGGTAGCGATTTTCATTTTTGGATAATAATGTTGTATCTCGTAGGGTTATCTTAGGTTACGTAATGAAATTAAATAAACACTTTTAGAAACGAACTGTTTGTATTCAAAAGTTTTGAACCGACGCTATTGAAATGTGAACTTATGTTTTAGGAATGTCATACATAGTTTTAATAACGTGGTCCAAGGATTAAAAAACTTGGTCCATAATTTTTAGAACGTGGTCCAACGTTTTTTATATGTGGTCCAAAGATTAAATAACGTGGTCCATAATTTTAGAAACGTGGTCCAATATTTTAATACCTGGACCAAAATTTTGCAGTTGTGGACCGGAATTTGTGGATAATGAAACAGTCTAAATCGGCTATTAATATCGGTAGCAATTTACATTTTTGATAATAAAGTTGTATGTTGTTGGGTTATCTTATGTTATGTAAAGAAATAACAATTATACTTTTCAAATTAACTGTTTACTTTTGAACAGACGTTTTTGAAATGTAAACTGAAGTTTTAGAAACGTCGTCCATATTTTTTATAACGTGGTCCAAAGTTTTAGAAACTTGGTCCATAGTTTTTAAAAAGTGGTCCAACGTTTTTTATATCTGGTCCAAATATTAAGTAACGCGGTCCAAAATATTAGAAACGTGGTTCAACATTTTAATGCCTGGTCCAAAATTTTGCAGTTGTGGACTGGAATTTTTGTATAATGAAAGATTGTACATAGGTAAAAAATATCGGTAGCGATTTTCATTTTTGGATAATAATGTTGGATCTTGTTAGGTTATCTAATGTTATGTAAAGAAATAATAATACTTTTCGAATTTACTGTTTACTTTTGAACCGACGTTTGTGAAGTGTAAACTGAAAATTTAGAAACGTCGTCCATATTTTTTATAACGTGGTCCAAAGTTTAAAAAACTTGGTCCATAGTTTTTAGTAAGTGGTCCAACGTTTTTTATATGTGGTCCAAAAATAACTAACGTGGTCCATAATATGAGAAATGTTGTTCAATATTTTAATACCTGGTCCAAAATTTTTCATTTGTGGACCGGAATTTTTGGATAATGAAACAGTCTACATCGGCTATTAATATCGGTAGCAATTTTCATTTTTTGATAATAAAGTTGGATGTTGTTGGGTTATCTTATGTTATGTAAAGAAATAACAATTATACTTTTCAAATTAACTGTTTACTTTTGAACCGACGTTTTTGAAGTGTAAACTGAAGTTTTAGAAACGTCGTCCATATTTTTTATAACGTGGTCCAAAGTTTTAGAAACTTGGTCCATAGTTTTTAAAAAGTGGTCCAACGTTTTTTATATCTGGTCCAAATAATAAGTAACGCGGTCCAAAATATTAGAAACGTGGTTCAACATTTTAATACCTGGTCCAAAATTTTGCAGTTGTGGACTGGAATTTTTGTATAATGAAAGATTGTACATAGGTAAATAATATCGGTAGCGATTTTCATTTTTAGATAATAATGTTGTATCTCGTAGGGTTATCTTAGGTTACGTAATGAAATTAAAAAAACACTTTTAGAAACGAACTGTTTGTATTCAAAAGTTTTGAACCGACGCTTTTGAAATGTAAACTTATGTTTTAGGAACGTCATACATAGTTTATATAACGTGGTACAAGGATTAAAAAACTTGGTCCATAATTTTTAGAACGTGGTCCAACGTTTTTTATATGTGGTCCAAAGATTAAATAACGTGGTCCATAATTTTAGAAACGTGGTCCAATATTTTAATACCTGGACCAAAATTTTGCAGTTGTGGACCGGAAGTTTTGGATAATGAAATAGTGTACGTCGGGAAATAATATCGGTAGCGATTTTCATTTTTGGATAATAATGTTGGATCTTGTTAGGTTATCTAATGTTATGTAAAGAAATAATAATACTTTTCGAATTTACTGTTTACTTTTGAACCGACGTTTGTGAAGTGTAAACTGAAAAGTTAGAAACGTCGTCCATATTTTTTATAACGTAGTCCAAAGTTTAAGAAACTTGGTCCATAGTTTTTAGTAAGTGGTCCAACGTTTTTTATATGTGGTCCAAAGATTAATTAACGTGGTCCATAATATTAGAAATGTTGTTCAATATTTTAATACCTGGTCCAAAATTTTGCATTTGTGGACTGGAATTTTTGGATAATGAAAGATTGTACATAGGTAAATAATATCGGTAGCGATTTTAATTTTTGGATAATAATGTTGTATCTCGTAGGGTTATCTTGGGTTACGTAATGAAATTAAAAAAACACTTTTAGAAACGAACTGTTTGTATTCAAAAGTTTTGAACCGACGCTTTTGAAATGTAAACTTATGTTTTAGGAACGTCATACATAGTTTTAATAACGTGGTCCAAGGATTAAAAAACTTGGTCCATAATTTTTAGAACGTGGTCCAACGTTTTTTATATGTGGTCCAAAGATTAAATAACGTGGTCCATAATTTTAGAAACGTGGTCCAATATTTTAATACCTGGACCAAAATTTTGCAGTTGTGGACCGGAATTTTTGGATAATGAAATAGTGTACATCGGGAAATAATATCGGTAGCGATTTTAATTTTTGCATAATAATGTTGGATCTTGTTAGGTTATCTAATGTTATGTAAAGAAATAATAATACTTTTCGAATTTACTGTTTACTTTTGAACCGTCGTTTGTGAAGTGTAAACTGAAAATTTAGAAACGTCGTACATATTTTTTATAACGTGGTCCAAAGTTTAAGAAACTTGGTCCATAGTTTTTAAATAGTGGTCCAACGTTTTTTATTTCTGGTCCAAATATTAAGTAACGCGGTCCAAAATATTAGAAACGTGGTTCAACATTTTAATACCTGGTCCAAAATTTTGCAATTGTGGACTGGAATTTTTGGATAATGAAAGATTGTACATAGGTAAATAATATCGGTAGCGATTTTCATTTTTGGATAATAATGTTGTATCTCGTAGGGTTATCTTAGGTTACGTAATGAAATTAAATAAACACTTTTAGAAACGAACTGTTTGTATTCAAAAGTTTTGAACCGACGCTATTGAAATGTGAACTTATGTTTTAGGAATGTCATACATAGTTTTAATAACGTGGTCCAAGGATTAAAAAACTTGGTCCATAATTTTTAGAACGTTGTCCAACGTTTTTTATATGTGGTCCAAAGATTAAATAACGTGGTCCATAATTTTAGAAACGTGGTCCAATATTTTAATACCTGGACCAAAATTTTGCAGTTGTGGACCGGAATTTGTGGATAATGAAACAGTCTAAATCGGCTATTAATATCGGTAGCAATTTACATTTTTGATAATAAAGTTGTATGTTGTTGGGTTATCTTATGTTATGTAAAGAAATAACAATTATACTTTTCAAATTAACTGTTTACTTTTGAACAGACGTTTTTGAAATGTAAACTGAAGTTTTAGAAACGTCGTCCATATTTTTTATAACGTGGTCCAAAGTTTTAGAAACTTGGTCCATAGTTTTTAAAAAGTGGTCCAACGTTTTTTATATCTGGTCCAAATATTAAGTAACGCGGTCCAAAATATTAGAAACGTGGTTCAACATTTTAATACCTGGTCCAACATTTTGCAATTGTGGACTGGAATTTTTGGATAATGAAAGATTGTACATAGGTAAATAATATCGGTAGCGATTTTCATTTTTGGATAATAATGTTGTATCTCGTAGGGTTATCTTAGGTTACGTAATGAAATTAAATAAACACTTTTAGAAACGAACTGTTTGTATTCAAAAGTTTTGAACCGACGCTATTGAAATGTGAACTTATGTTTTAGGAACGTCATACATAGTTTTTATAACGTGGTCCAAGGATTAAAAAACTTGGTCCATAATTTTTAGAACGTGGTCCAACGTTTTTGATATGTGTTCCAAAGATTAAATAACGTGGTCCATAATTTTAGAAACGTGGTCCAATATATTAATACCTGGACCAAAATTTTGCAGTTGTGGACCGGAATTTTTGGATAATGAAATAGTGTACATCGAGAAATAATATCGGTAGCGATTTTCATTTTTGGATAATAATGTTGGATCTTGTTAGGTTATCTAATGTTTTGTAAAGAAATAATAATACTTTTCGAATTAACTGTTTACTTTTGAACCGACGTTTGTGAAGTGTAAACTGAAAATTTAGAAACGTCGTCCATATTTTTTATAACGTGGTCCAAAGTTTAAGAAACTTGGTCCATAGTTTTTAAATAGTGGTCCAACGTTTTTTATTTCTGGTCCAAATATTAAGTAACGCGGTCCAAAATATTAGAAACGTGGTTCAACATTTTAATACCAGGTCCAAAATTTTGCAGTTGTGGACTGGAATTTTTGGATAATGAAAGATTATACATAGGTTAATAATATCGGTAGCGATTTTCATTTTTGGATAATAATGTTGTATCTCGTAGGGTTATCTTAGGTTACGTAATGAAATTAAAAAAACACTTTTAGAAACGAACTGTTTGTATTCAAAAGTTTTGAACCGACGCTTTTGAAATGTAAACTTATGTTTTAGGAACGTCATACATAGTTTTTATAACGTGGTCCAAGGATTAAAAAGCTTTGTCCATAATTTTTAGAACGTGGTCCAACGTTTTTTATATGTGGTTCAAAGATTAAATAACGTGGGCCATAATTTTAGAAACGTGGTCCAATATTTTAATACCTGGACCAAAATTTTGCAGTTGTGGACCGGAATTTTTGGATAATGATATAGTGTACATCGGGAAATAATATCGGTAGCGATTTTCATTTTTGGATAATAATGTTGGATCTTGTTAGGTTATCTAATGTTTTGTAAAGAAATAATAATACTTTTCGAATTTACTGTTTACTTTTGAACCGACGTTTGTGAAGTGTA
>JAINEB010000005.1:22500-50000 GCA_022840565.1 Eubasilissa regina
TCTTTACATAACATTAGATAACCTAACAAGATCCAACATTATTATCCAAAAATGAAAATCGCTACCGATATTATTTCCCGATGTACACTATTTCATTATCCAAAAATTCCGGTCCACAACTGCAAAATTTTGGTCCAGGTATTAAAATATTGGACCACGTTTCTAAAATTATGGACCACGTTATTTAATCTTTGGACCACATATAAAAAACGTTGGACCACGTTCTAAAAATTATGGACCAAGTTTTTTAATCCTTGGAACACGTTATAAAAACTATGTATGACGTTCCTAAAACATAAGTTTACATTTCAAAAGCGTCGGTTCAAAACTTTTGAATACAAACAGTTCGTTTCTAAAAGTGTTTTTTTAATTTCATTACGTAACCTAAGATAACCCTACGAGATACAACATTATTATCCAAAAATGAAAATCGCTACCGATATTATTTACCTATGTACAATCTTTCATTATCCAAAAATTCCAGTCCACAATTGCAAAATTTTGGACCAGGTATTAAAATGTTGAACCACGTTTCTAATATTTTGGACCGCGTTACTTAATATTTGGACCAGATATAAAAAACGTTGGACCACTTTGTAAAAACTATGGACCAAGTTTCTAAAACTTTGGACCACGTTATAAAAAATATGGACGACGTTTCTAAAACTTTAGTTTACATTTCAAAAACGTCGGTTCAAAAGTAAACAGTTAATTTGAAAAGTATAATTGTTATTTCTTTACATAACATAAGATAATCCAACAACATACAACTTTATTATCAAAAAATGTAAATTGCTACCGATATTAATAGCCGATTTAGACTGTTTCATTATCCAAAAATTCCGGTCCACAAATGCAAAATTTTGGACCAGGTATAAAAATATTGAACAACATTTCTAATATTATGGACCACGTTAGTTAATCTTTGGACCACATATAAAAAACGTTGGACCACTTACTAAAAACTATGGACCAAGTTTCTTAAACTTTGGACCACGTTATAAAAAATATGGACGACGTTTCTAAATTTTCAGTTTACACTTCACAAACGTCGGTTCAAAAGTAAACAGTAAATTCGAAAAGTATTATTATTTCTTTACATAACATTAGATAACCTAAAAAGATCCAACATTATTATCCAAAAATGAAAATCGCTACCGATATTATTTCTCGATGTACACTATTTCATTATCCAAAAATTCCGGTCCACAACTGCAAAATTTTGGTCCAGGTATTAATATATTGGACCACGTTTCTAAAATTATGGACCACGTTATTTAATCTTTGGACCACATATCAAAAACGTTGGACCACGTTCAAAAATTATGGACCAAGTTTTTTAATCCTTGGACCACGTTATAAAAACTATGTATGACGTTCCTAAAACATAAGTTCACATTTCAATAGCGTCGGTTCAAAACTTCTGAATACAAACAGTTCGTTTCTAAAAGTGTTTATTTAATTTCATTACGTAACCTAAGATAACCCTACGAGATACAACATTATTATCCAAAAATGAAAATCGCTACCGATATTATTTACCTATGTACAATCTTTCATTATCCAAAAATTCCAGTCCACAATTGCAAAATTTTGGACCAGGTATTAAAATGTTGAACCACGTTTCTAATATTTTGGACCGCGTTACTTAATATTTGGACCAGATATAAAAACGTTGGACCACTTTTTAAAAACTATGGACCAAGTTTCTAAAACTTTGGACCACGTTATAAAAAATATGGACGACGTTTCTTAATTTTCAGTTTACACTTCACAAACGTCGGTTCAAAAGTAAACAGTAAATTCGAAAAGTATTATTATTTCTTAACATAACATTAGATAACCTAACAAGATCCAACATTATTATCCAAAAATGAAAATCGCTACCGATATTATTTCCCGATGTACACTATTTCATTATCCAAAAATTCCGGTCCACAACTGCAAAATTTTGGTCCAGGTATTAAAATATTGGACCACGTTTCTAAAATTATGGACCACGTTATTTAATCTTTGGACCACATATAAAAAACGTTGGACCACGTTCTAAAAATTATGGACCAAGTTTTTTAATCCTTGAAAAACGTTATAAAAACTATGTATGACGTTCCTAAAACATAAGTTTACATTTCAAAAGCGTCGGTTCAAAACTTTTGAATTCAAACAGTTCGTTTCTAAAAGTGTTTTTTTATTTCATTACGTAACCTAAGATAACCCTACGAGATACAACATTATTATCCAAAAATGAAAATCGCTACCGATATTATTTACCTATGTACAATCTTTCATTATCCAAAAATTCCAGTCCACAATTGCAAAATTTTGGACCAGGTATTAAAATGTTGAACCACGTTTCTAATATTTTGGACCGCGTTACTTAATATTTGGACCAGATATAAAAAACGTTGGACCACTTTTTAAAAAGTATGGACCAAGTTTCTAAAACTTTGGACCACGTTATAAAAAATATGGACGACGTTTCTAAAACTTCAGTTTACATTTCAAAAACGTCGGTTCAAAAGTAAACAGTTAATTTGAAAAGTATAATTGTTATTTCTTTACATAACATAAGATAACCCAACAACATACAACTTTATTATCAAAAAATGTAAATTGCTACCGATATTAATAGCCGATTTAGACTGTTTCATTATCCAAAAATTCCGGTCCACAAATGCAAAATTTTGGACCAGGTATAAAAATATTGAACAACATTTCTAATATTATGGACCACGTTAGTTAATCTTTGGACCACATATAAAAAACGTTGGACCACTTACTAAAAACTATGGACCAAGTTTCTTAAACTTTGGACCACGTTTTAAAAAATATGGACGACGTTTCTAAATTTTCAGTTTACACTTCACAAACGTCGGTTCAAAAGTAAACAGTCAATTCGAAAAGTATTATTATTTCTTTACATAACATTAGATAACCTAACAAGATCCAACATTATTATCTAAAAATGAAAATCGCTACCGATATTATTTCCCGATGTACACTATTTCATTATCCAAAAATTCCGGTCCACAACTGCAAAATTTTGGTCCAGGTATTAAAATATTGGACCACGTTTCTAAAATTATGGACCACGTTATTTAATCTTTGGACCACATATAAAAAACGTTGGACCACGTTCTAAAAATTATGGACCAAGTTTTTTAATCCTTGGAAAACGTTATAAAAACTATGTATGACGTTCCTAAAACATAAGTTTACATTTCAAAAGCGTCGGTTCAAAACTTTTGAATACAAACAGTTCGTTTCTAAAAGTGTTTATTTAATTTCATTACGTAACCTAAGATAACCCTACGAGATACAACATTATTATCCATAAATGAAAATCGCTACCGATATTATTTACCTATGTACAATCTTTCATTATCCAAAAATTCCAGTCCACAATTGCAAAATTTTGGACCAGGTATTAAAATGTTGAACCACGTTTCTAATATTTTGGACCGCGTTACTTAATATTTGGACCAGATATAAAAAACGTTGGACCACTTTTTAAAAACTATGGACCAAGTTTCTAAAACTTTGGACCACGTTATAAAAAATATGGACGACGTTTCTAAAACTTCAGTTTACATTTCAAAAACGTCGGTTCAAAAGTAAACAGTAATTGTTATTTCTTTACATAACATAAGATAACCCAACAACATCCAACTTTATTATCAAAAAATGAAAATTGCTACCGATATTAATAGCCGATGTAGACTGTTTCATTATCCAAAAATTCCGGTTCACAAATGCAAAATTTTTGACCAGGTATTAAAATATTGAAAAACTTTTCTAATATTATGGACCACGTTAGTTAATCTTTGGACCACATATAAAAAACGTTGGACCACTACCTAAAAATTATGGACCAAGTTTCTTAAACTTTGGACCACGTTATAAAAAATATGGATGACGTTTCTAAATTTTTAGTTTACACTTCACAAACGTCGGTTCAAAAGTAAACAGTAAATTTGAAAAGTATTATTATTTCGTTACATAACATTAGATAACCTAACAAGATCCAACATTATTATTATCGCTACCGATATTATTTCCTGATGTACACTATTTCATTATCCAAAAATTCCAGTCCACAACTGCAAAATTTTGGTCCAGGTATTAAAATATTGGACCACGTTTCTAAAATTATGGACCACGTTATTTAATCTTTGGACCACATATAAAAAACGTTGGACCACGTTCTAAAAATTATGGACCAAGTTTTTTAATCATTGGACCACGTTATAAAAACTATGTATGACGTTCCTAAAACATAAGTTTACACTTCAAAAGCGTCGGTTCAAAACTTTTGAATACAAACAGTTCGTTTCTAAAAGTGTTTTTTTAATTTCATTACGTAACCTAAGATAACCCTACGAGATACAACATTATTATCCAAAAACGAAAATCGCTACCGATATTATTTACCTATGTACAATCATTCATTATCCAAAAATTCCAGTCCACAACTGCAAAATTTTGGACCAGGTATTAAAATGTTGAACCACATTTCTAATATTTTGGACCGCGTTACTTAATATTTGGACCAGAAATAAAAAACGTTGGACCACTATTTAAAAACTATGGACCAAGTTTCTTAAACTTTGGACCACGTTATAAAAAATATGGACGACGTTTCTAAATTTTCAGTTTACACTTCACAAACGTCGGTTCAAAAGTAAACAGTAAATTCGAAAAGTATAATTATTTCTTTACAAAACATTAGATAACCTAACAAGATCCAACATTATTATCCAAAAATGAAAATCGCTACCGATATTATTTCCCGATGTACACTATTTCATTATCCAAAAATTCCGGTCCACAACTGCAAAATTTTGGTCCAGGTATTAAAATATTGGACCACGTTTCTAAAATTATGGACCACGTTATTTAATCTTTGGACCACATATCAAAAACGTTGGACCACGTTCTAAAAATTATGGACCATTTTTTTTAATCCTTGGACCACTTTATAAAAACTATGTATGACGTTCCTAAAACATAAGTTTACATTTCAAAAGCGTCGGTTCAGAACTTTTGAATACAAACAGTTCGTTTCTAAAAGTGTTTTTTTAATTTCATTACGTAACCTAAGATAACCCTACGAGATACAACATTATTATCCAAAAATGAAAATCGCTACCGATATTATTTACCTATGTACAATCTTTCATTATCCAAAAATTCCAGTCCACAATTGCAAAATTTTGGACCAGGTACTGAAATGTTGAACCACGTTTCTAATATTTTGGACCGCGTTACTTAATATTTGGACCAGATATAAAAAACGTTGGACCACTTTTTAAAAACTATGGACCAAGTTTCTAAAACTTTTGGCCACGTTATAAAAAATATGGACGACGTTTCTAAAACTTCAGTTTACATTTCAAAAACGTCGGTTCAAAAGTAAACAGTTAATTTGAAAAGTATAATTGTTATTTCTTTACATAACATAAGATAACCCAACAACATACAACTTTATTATCAAAAAATGTAAATTGCTACCGATATTAATAGCCGATTTAGACTGTTTCATTATCCAAAAATTCCGGTCCACAAATGCAAAATTTTGGACCAGGTATAAAAATATTGAACAACATTTCTAATATTATGGACCACGTTAGTTAATCTTTGGACCACATATAAAAAACGTTGGACCACTTACTAAAAACTATGGACCAAGTTTCTTAAACTTTGGACCACGTTATAAAAAATATGGACGACGTTTCTAAATTTTCAGTTTACACTTCACAAACGTCGGTTCAAAAGTAAACAGTAAATTCGAAAAGTATAATTATTTCTTTACATAACATTAGAAAACCTAACAAGATCCAACATTATTATCCAAAAATGAAAATCGCTACCGATATTATTTCCCGATGTACACTATTTCATTATCCAAAAATTCCGGTCCACAACTGCAAAATTTTGGTCCAGGTATTAAAATATTGGACCACGTTTCTAAAATTATGGACCACGTTATTTAATCTTTGGACCACATATAAAAAACGTTGGACCACGTTCTAAAAATTATGGACCAAGTTTTTTAATCCTTGGACCACGTTATAAAAACTATGTATGACGTTCCTAAAACATAAGTTCACATTTCAATAGCGTCGGTTCAAAACTTTTGAATACAAACAGTTCGTTTCTAAAAGTGTTTATTTAATTTCATTACGTAACCTAAGATAACCCTACGAGATACAACATTATTATCCAAAAATGAAAATCGCTACCGATATTATTTACCTATGTACAATCTTTCATTATCCAAAAATTCCAGTCCACAATTGCAAAATTTTGGACCAGGTACTGAAATGTTGAACCACGTTTCTAATATTTTGGACCGCGTTACTTAATATTTGGACCAGATATAAAAAACGTTGGACCACTTTTTAAAAACTATGGACCAAGTTTCTAAAACTTTGGACCACGTTATAAAAAATATGGACGACGTTTCTAAAACTTCAGTTTACATTTCAAAAACGTCGGTTCAAAAGTAAACAGTTAATTTGAAAAGTATAATTGTTATTTCTTTACATAACATAAGATAACCCAACAACATACAACTTTATTATCAAAAAATGTAAATTGCTACCGATATTAATAGCCGATTTAGACTGTTTCATTATCCAAAAATTCCGGTCCACAAATGCAAAATTTTGGACCAGGTATAAAAATATTGAACAACATTTCTAATATTATGGACCACGTTAGTTAATCTTTGGACCACATATAAAAAACGTTGGACGACTTACTAAAAACTATGGACCAAGTTTCTTAAACTTTGGACCACGTTATAAAAAATATGGACGACGTTTCTAAATTTTCAGTTTACACTTCACAAACGTCGGTTCAAAAGTAAACAGTAAATTCGAAAAGTATTATTATTTCTTTACAAAACATTAGATAACCTAACAAGATCCAACATTATTATCCAAAAATGAAAATCGCTACCGATATTATTTCCCGATGTACACTATTTCATTATCCAAAGATTCCGGTCCACAACTGCAAAATTTTGGTCCAGGTATTAAAATATTGGACCACGTTTCTAAAATTATGGACCACGTTATTTAATCTTTGGACCACATATCAAAAACGTTGGACCACGTTCTTAAAATTATGGACCAAGTTTTTTAATCCTTGGAACACGTTATAAAAACTATGTATGACGTTCCTAAAACATAAGTTTACATTTCAAAAGCGTCGGTTCAAAACTTTTGAATACAAACAGTTCGTTTCTAAAAGTGTTTTTTTAATTTCATTACGTAACCTAAGATAACCCTACGAGATACAACATTATTATCCAAAAATGAAAATCGCTACCGATATTATTTACCTATGTACAATCTTTCATTATCCAAAAATTCCAGTCCACAATTGCAAAATTTTGGACCAGGTATTAAAATGTTGAACCACGTTTCTAATATTTTGGACCGCGTTACTTAATATTTGGACCAGATATAAAAAACGTTGGACCACTTTTTAAAAACTATGGACCAAGTTTCTAAAACTTTGGACCACGTTATAAAAAATATGGACGACGTTTCTTAATTTTCAGTTTACACTTCACAAACGTCGGTTCAAAAGTAAACAGTAAATTCGAAAAGTATTATTATTTCTTTACATAACATTAGATAACCTAACAAGATCCAACATTATTATCCAAAAATGAAAATCGCTACCGATATTATTTCCCGATGTACACTATTTCATTATCCAAAAATTCCGGTCCACAACTGCAAAATTTTGGTCCAGGTATTAAAATATTGGACCACGTTTCTAAAATTATGGACCACGTTATTTAATCTTTGGACAACATATAAAAAACGTTGGACCACGTTCTAAAAATTATGGACCAAGTTTTTTAATCCTTGGAACACGTTATAAAAACTATGTATGACGTTCCTAAAACATAAGTTTACATTTCAAAAGCGTCGGTTCAAAACTTTTGAATACAAACAGTTCGTTTCTAAAAGTGTTTTTTTAATTTCATTACGTAACCTAAGATAACCCTACGAGATACAACATTATTATCCAAAAATGAATATCGCTACCGATATTATTTACCTATGTACAATCTTTCATTATCCAAAAATTCCAGTCCACAATTGCAAAATTTTGGACCAGGTATTAAAATGTTGAACCACGTTTCTAATATTTTGGACCGCGATACTTAATATTTGGACCAGATATAAAAAACGTTGGACCACTTTTTAAAAACTATGGACCAAGTTTCTACAACTTTGGACCACGTTATAAAAAATATGGACGACGTTTCTAAAACTTCAGTTTACATTTCAAAAACGTCGGTTCAAAAGTAAACAGTTAATTTGAAAAGTATAATTGTTATTTCTTTACATAACATAAGATAACCCAACAACATACAACTTTATTATCAAAAAATGTAAATTGCTACCGATATTAATAGCCGATTTAGACTGTTTCATTATCCAAAAATTCCGGTCCACAAATGCAAAATTTTGGACCAGGTATAAAAATATTGAACAACATTTCTAATATTATGGACCACGTTAGTTAATCTTTGGACCACATATAAAAAACGTTGGACCACTTACTAAAAACTATGGACCAAGTTTCTTAAACTTTGGACCACGTTATAAAAAATATGGACGACGTTTCTAAATTTTCAGTTTACACTTCACAAACGTCGGTTCAAAAGTAAACAGTAAATTCGAAAAGTATTATTATTTCTTTACAAAACATTAGATAACCTAACAAGATCCAACATTATTATCCAAAAATGAAAATCGCTACCGATATTATTTCCCGATGTACACTATTTCATTATCCAAAGATTCCGGTCCACAACTGCAAAATTTTGGTCCAGGTATTAAAATATTGGACCACGTTTCTAAAATTATGGACCACGTTATTTAATCTTTGGACCACATATCAAAAACGTTGGACCACGTTCTTAAAATTATGGACCAAGTTTTTTAATCCTTGGAACACGTTATAAAAACTATGTATGACGTTCCTAAAACATAAGTTTACATTTCAAAAGCGTCGGTTCAAAACTTTTGAATACAAACAGTTCGTTTCTAAAAGTGTTTTTTTAATTTCATTACGTAACCTAAGATAACCCTACGAGATACAACATTATTATCCAAAAATGAAAATCGCTACCGATATTATTTACCTATGTACAATCTTTCATTATCCAAAAATTCCAGTCCACAATTGCAAAATTTTGGACCAGGTATTAAAATGTTGAACCACGTTTCTAATATTTTGGACCGCGTTACTTAATATTTGGACCAGATATAAAAAACGTTGGACCACTTTTTAAAAACTATGGACCAAGTTTCTAAAACTTTGGACCACGTTATAAAAAATATGGACGACGTTTCTTAATTTTCAGTTTACACTTCACAAACGTCGGTTCAAAAGTAAACAGTAAATTCGAAAAGTATTATTATTTCTTTACATAACATTAGATAACCTAACAAGATCCAACATTATTATCCAAAAATGAAAATCGCTACCGATATTATTTCCCGATGTACACTATTTCATTATCCAAAAATTCCGGTCCACAACTGCAAAATTTTGGTCCAGGTATTAAAATATTGGACCACGTTTCTAAAATTATGGACCACGTTATTTAATCTTTGGACAACATATAAAAAACGTTGGACCACGTTCTAAAAATTATGGACCAAGTTTTTTAATCCTTGGAACACGTTATAAAAACTATGTATGACGTTCCTAAAACATAAGTTTACATTTCAAAAGCGTCGGTTCAAAACTTTTGAATACAAACAGTTCGTTTCTAAAAGTGTTTTTTTAATTTCATTACGTAACCTAAGATAACCCTACGAGATACAACATTATTATCCAAAAATGAATATCGCTACCGATATTATTTACCTATGTACAATCTTTCATTATCCAAAAATTCCAGTCCACAATTGCAAAATTTTGGACCAGGTATTAAAATGTTGAACCACGTTTCTAATATTTTGGACCGCGATACTTAATATTTGGACCAGATATAAAAAACGTTGGACCACTTTTTAAAAACTATGGACCAAGTTTCTACAACTTTGGACCACGTTATAAAAAATATGGACGACGTTTCTAAAACTTCAGTTTACATTTCAAAAACGTCGGTTCAAAAGTAAACAGTTAATTTGAAAAGTATAATTGTTATTTCTTTACATAACATAAGATAACCCAACAACATACAACTTTATTATCAAAAAATGTAAATTGCTACCGATATTAATAGCCGATTTAGACTGTTTCATTATCCAAAAATTCCGGTCCACAAATGCAAAATTTTGGACCAGGTATAAAAATATTGAACAACATTTCTAATATTATGGACCACGTTAGTTAATCTTTGGACCACATATAAAAAACGTTGGACCACTTACTAAAAACTATGGACCAAGTTTCTTAAACTTTGGACCACGTTATAAAAAATATGGACGACGTTTCTAAATTTTCAGTTTACACTTCACAAACGTCGGTTCAAAAGTAAACAGTAAATTCGAAAAGTATAATTATTTCTTTACATAACATTAGAAAACCTAACAAGATCCAACATTATTATCCAAAAATGAAAATCGCTACCGATATTATTTCCCGATGTACACTATTTCATTATCCAAAAATTCCGGTCCACAACTGCAAAATTTTGGTCCAGGTATTAAAATATTGGACCACGTTTCTAAAATTATGGACCACGTTATTTAATCTTTGGACCACATATAAAAAACGTTGGACCACGTTCTAAAAATTATGGACCAAGTTTTTTAATCCTTGGACCACGTTATAAAAACTATGTATGACGTTCCTAAAACTTAAGTTCACATTTCAATAGCGTCGGTTCAAAACTTTTGAATACAAACAGTTCGTTTCTAAAAGTGTTTATTTAATTTCATTACGTAACCTAAGATAACCCTACGAGATACAACATTATTATCCAAAAATGAAAATCGCTACCGATATTATTTACCTATGTACAATCTTTCATTATCCAAAAATTCCAGTCCACAATTGCAAAATTTTGGACCAGGTACTGAAATGTTGAACCACGTTTCTAATATTTTGGACCGCGTTACTTAATATTTGGACCAGATATAAAAAACGTTGGACCACTTTTTAAAAACTATGGACCAAGTTTCTAAAACTTTTGGCCACGTTATAAAAAATATGGACGACGTTTCTAAAACTTCAGTTTACATTTCAAAAACGTCGGTTCAAAAGTAAACAGTTAATTTGAAAAGTATAATTGTTATTTCTTTACATAACATAAGATAACCCAACAACATACAACTTTATTATCAAAAAATGTAAATTGCTACCGATATTAATAGCCGATTTAGACTGTTTCATTATCCAAAAATTCCGGTCCACAAATGCAAAATTTTGGACCAGGTATAAAAATATTGAACAACATTTCTAATATTATGGACCACGTTAGTTAATCTTTGGACCACATATAAAAAACGTTGGACCACTTACTAAAAACTATGGACCAAGTTTCTTAAACTTTGGACCACGTTATAAAAAATATGGACGACGTTTCTAAATTTTCAGTTTACACTTCACAAACGTCGGTTCAAAAGTAAACAGTAAATTCGAAAAGTATAATTATTTCTTTACATAACATTAGAAAACCTAACAAGATCCAACATTATTATCCAAAAATGAAAATCGCTACCGATATTATTTCCCGATGTACACTATTTCATTATCCAAAAATTCCGGTCCACAACTGCAAAATTTTGGTCCAGGTATTAAAATATTGGACCACGTTTCTAAAATTATGGACCACGTTATTTAATCTTTGGACCACATATAAAAAACGTTGGACCACGTTCTAAAAATTATGGACCAAGTTTTTTAATCCTTGGACCACGTTATAAAAACTATGTATGACGTTCCTAAAACATAAGTTCACATTTCAATAGCGTCGGTTCAAAACTTTTGAATACAAACAGTTCGTTTCTAAAAGTGTTTATTTAATTTCATTACGTAACCTAAGATAACCCTACGAGATACAACATTATTATCCAAAAATGAAAATCGCTACCGATATTATTTACCTATGTACAATCTTTCATTATCCAAAAATTCCAGTCCACAATTGCAAAATTTTGGACCAGGTACTGAAATGTTGAACCACGTTTCTAATATTTTGGACCGCGTTACTTAATATTTGGACCAGATATAAAAAACGTTGGACCACTTTTTAAAAACTATGGACCAAGTTTCTAAAACTTTTGGCCACGTTATAAAAAATATGGACGACGTTTCTAAAACTTCAGTTTACATTTCAAAAACGTCGGTTCAAAAGTAAACAGTTAATTTGAAAAGTATAATTGTTATTTCTTTACATAACATAAGATAACCCAACAACATACAACTTTATTATCAAAAAATGTAAATTGCTACCGATATTAATAGCCGATTTAGACTGTTTCATTATCCAAAAATTCCGGTCCACAAATGCAAAATTTTGGACCAGGTATAAAAATATTGAACAACATTTCTAATATTATGGACCACGTTAGTTAATCTTTGGACCACATATAAAAAACGTTGGACGACTTACTAAAAACTATGGACCAAGTTTCTTAAACTTTGGACCACGATATAAAAAATATGGAAGACGTTTCTAAATTTTCAGTTTACACTTCACAAACGTCGGTTCAAAAGTAAACAGTAAATTCGAAAAGTATTATTATTTCTTTACATAACATTAGATAACCTAACAAGATCCAACATTATTATCCAAAAATGAAAATCGCTACCGATATTATTTCCCGATGTACACTATTTCATTATCCAAAAATTCCGGTCCACAACTGCAAAATTTTGGTCCAGGTATTAAAATATTGGACCACGTTTCTAAAATTATGGACCACGTTATTTAATCTTTGGACCACATATAAAAAACGTTGGACCACGTTCTAAAAATTATGGACCAAGTTTTTTAATCCTTGGACCACGTTATAAAAGTTATATATGACGTTCCTAAAACATAAGTTTACTTTTCAAAAGCGTCGGTTCAAAACTTTTGAATACAAACATTTCGTTTCTAAAAGTGTTTTTTTAATTTCATTACGTAACCTAAGATAACCCTACGAGATACAACATTATTATCCAAAAACGAAAATCGCTACCGATATTATTTACCTATGTACAATCATTCATTATCCAAAAATTCCAGTCCACAACTGCAAAATTTTGGACCAGGTATTAAAATGTTGAACCACGTTTCTAATATTTTGGACCGCGTTACTTAATATTTGGACCAGAAATAAAAAACGTTGGACCACTATTTAAAAACGATGGACCAAGTTTCTTAAACTTTGGACCACGTTATAAAAAATATGGACGACGTTTCTAAATTTTCAGTTCACACTTCACAAACGTCGGTTCAAAAGTAAACAGTAAATTCGAAAAGTATTATTATTTCTTGACAAAACATTAGATAACCTAACAAGATCCAACATTATTATCCAAAAATTAAAATCGCTACCGATATTATTTCCCGATGTACACTATTTCATTATCCAAAAATTCCGGTCCACAACTGCAAAATTTTGGTCCAGGTATTAAAATATTGGACTACGTTTCTAAAATTATGGCCCACGTTATTTAATCTTTGGACCACATATAAAAAACGTTGGACCACGTTCTAAAAATTATGGACAAAGCTTTTTAATCCTTGGACCACGTTATAAAAACTATGTATGACGTTCCTAAAACATAAGTTTACATTTCAAAAGCGTCGGTTCAAAACTTTTGAATACAAACAGTTCGTTTCTAAAAGTGTTTTTTTAATTTCATTACGTAACCTAAGATAACCCTACGAGATACAACATTATTATCCAAAAATGAAAATCGCTACCGATATTATTAACCTATGTACAATCTTTCATTATCCAAAAATTCCAGTCCACAACTGCAAAATTTTGGACCAGGTATTAAAATGTTGAACCACGTTTCTAATATTTTGGACCGCGTTACTTAATATTTGGACCAGAAATAAAAAACGTTGGACCACTATGTAAAAACTATGGACCAAGTTTCTTAAACTTTGGACCACGTTATAAAAAATATGGACGACGTTTCTAAATTTTCAGTTTACACTTCACAAACGTCGGTTCAAAAGTAAACAGTAAATTCGAAAAGTATTATTATTTCTTTACAAAACATTAGATAACCTAACAAGATCCAACATTATTATCCAAAAATGAAAATCGCTACCGATATTATTTCCCGATGTACACTATATCATTATCCAAAAATTCCGGTCCACAACTGCAAAATTTTGGTCCAGGTATTAAAATATTGGACCACGTTTCTAAAATTATGGCCCACGTTATTTAATCTTTGAACCACATATAAAAAACGTTGGACCACGTTCTAAAAATTATGGACAAAGCTTTTTAATCCTTGGACCACGTTATAAAAACTATGTATGACGTTCCTAAAACATAAGTTTACATTTCAAAAGCGTCGGTTCAAAACTTTTGAATACAAACAGTTCGTTTCTAAAAGTGTTTTTTTAATTTCATTACGTAACCTAAGATAACCCTACGAGATACAACATTATTATCCAAAAATGAAAATCGCTACCGATATTATTAACCTATGTATAATCTTTCATTATCCAAAAATTCCAGTCCACAACTGCAAAATTTTGGACCTGGTATTAAAATGTTGAACCACGTTTCTAATATTTTGGACCGCGTTACTTAATATTTGGACCAGAAATAAAAAACGTTGGACCACTATTTAAAAACTATGGACCAAGTTTCTTAAACTTTGGACCACGTTATAAAAAATATGGACGACGTTTCTAAATTTTCAGTTTACACTTCACAAACGTCGGTTCAAAAGTAAACAGTTAATTCGAAAAGTATTATTATTTCTTTACAAAACATTAGATAACCTAACAAGATCCAACATTATTATCCAAAAATGAAAATCGCTACCGATATTATTTCTCGATGTACACTATTTCATTATCCAAAAATTCCGGTCCACAACTGCAAAATTTTGGTCCAGGTATTAATATATTGGACCACGTTTCTAAAATTATGGACCACGTTATTTAATCTTTGGAACACATATCAAAAACGTTGGACCACGTTCTAAAAATTATGGACCAAGTTTTTTAATCCTTGGACCACGTTATAAAAACTATGTATGACGTTCCTAAAACATAAGTTCACATTTCAATAGCGTCGGTTCAAAACTTTTGAATACAAACAGTTCGTTTCTAAAAGTGTTTATTTAATTTCATTACGTAACCTAAGATAACCCTACGAGATACAACATTATTATCCAAAAATGAAAATCGCTACCGATATTATTTACCTATGTACAATCTTTCATTATCCAAAAATTCCAGTCCACAATTGCAAAATGTTGGACCAGGTATTAAAATGTTGAACCACGTTTCTAATATTTTGGACCGCGTTACTTAATATTTGGACCAGATATAAAAAACGTTGGACCACTTTTTAAAAACTATGGACCAAGTTTCTAAAACTTTGGACCACGTTATAAAAAATATGGACGACGTTTCTAAAACTTCAGTTTACATTTCAAAAACGTCTGTTCAAAAGTAAACAGTTAATTTGAAAAGTATAATTGTTATTTCTTTACATAACATAAGATAACCCAACAACATACAACTTTATTATCAAAAATGTAAATTGCTACCGATATTAATAGCCGATTTAGACTGTTTCATTATCCACAAATTCCGGTCCACAACTGCAAAATTTTGGTCCAGGTATTAAAATATTGGACCACGTTTCTAAAATTATGGACCACGTTATTTAATCTTTGGACCACATATAAAAAACGTTGGACAACGTTCTAAAAATTATGGACCAAGTTTTTTAATCCTTGGACCACGTTATTAAAACTATGTATGACATTCCTAAAACATAAGTTCACATTTCAATAGCGTCGGTTCAAAACTTTTGAATACAAACAGTTCGTTTCTAAAAGTGTTTATTTAATTTCATTACGTAACCTAAGATAACCCTACGAGATACAACATTATTATCCAAAAATGAAAATCGCTACCGATATTATTTACCTATGTACAATCTTTCATTATCCAAAAATTCCAGTCCACAATTGCAAAATTTTGGACCAGGTATTAAAATGTTGAACCACGTTTCTAATATTTTGGACCGCGTTACTTAATATTTGGACCAGAAATAAAAAACGTTGGACCACTATTTAAAAACTATGGACCAAGTTTCTTAAACTTTGGACCACGTTATAAAAAATATGTACGACGTTTCTAAATTTTCAGTTTACACTTCACAAACGACGGTTCAAAAGTAAACAGTAAATTCGAAAAGTATTATTATTTCTTTACATAACATTAGATAACCTAACAAGATCCAACATTATTATGCAAAAATTAAAATCGCTACCGATATTATTTCCCGATGTACACTATTTCATTATCCAAAAATTCCGGTCCACAACTGCAAAATTTTGGTCCAGGTATTAAAATATTGGACCACGTTTCTAAAATTATGGACCACGTTATTTAATCTTTGGACCACATATAAAAAACGTTGGACCACGTTCTAAAAATTATGGACCAAGTTTTTTAATCCTTGGACCACGTTATTAAAACTATGTATGACGTTCCTAAAACATAAGTTTACATTTCAAAAGCGTCGGTTCAAAACTTTTGAATACAAACAGTTCGTTTCTAAAAGTGTTTTTTTAATTTCATTACGTAACCCAAGATAACCCTACGAGATACAACATTATTATCCAAAAATTAAAATCGCTACCGATATTATTTACCTATGTACAATCTTTCATTATCCAAAAATTCCAGTCCACAAATGCAAAATTTTGGACCAGGTATTAAAATATTGAACAACATTTCTAATATTATGGACCACGTTAATTAATCTTTGGACCACATATAAAAAACGTTGGACCACTTACTAAAAACTATGGACCAAGTTTCTTAAACTTTGGACTACGTTATAAAAAATATGGACGACGTTTCTAACTTTTCAGTTTACACTTCACAAACGTCGGTTCAAAAGTAAACAGTAAATTCGAAAAGTATTATTATTTCTTTACATAACATTAGATAACCTAACAAGATCCAACATTATTATCCAAAAATGAAAATCGCTACCGATATTATTTCCCGACGTACACTATTTCATTATCCAAAACTTCCGGTCCACAACTGCAAAATTTTGGTCCAGGTATTAAAATATTGGACCACGTTTCTAAAATTATGGACCACGTTATTTAATCTTTGGACCACATATAAAAAACGTTGGACCACGTTCTAAAAATTATGGACCAAGTTTTTTAATCCTTGTACCACGTTATATAAACTATGTATGACGTTCCTAAAACATAAGTTTACATTTCAAAAGCGTCGGTTCAAAACTTTTGAATACAAACAGTTCGTTTCTAAAAGTGTTTTTTTAATTTCATTACGTAACCTAAGATAACCCTACGAGATACAACATTATTATCTAAAAATGAAAATCGCTACCGATATTATTTACCTATGTACAATCTTTCATTATACAAAAATTCCAGTCCACAACTGCAAAATTTTGGACCAGGTATTAAAATGTTGAACCACGTTTCTAATATTTTGGACCGCGTTACTTATTATTTGGACCAGATATAAAAAACGTTGGACCACTTTTTAAAAACTATGGACCAAGTTTCTAAAACTTTGGACCACGTTATAAAAAATATGGACGACGTTTCTAAAACTTCAGTTTACACTTCAAAAACGTCGGTTCAAAAGTAAACAGTTAATTTGAAAAGTATAATTGTTATTTCTTTACATAACATAAGATAACCCAACAACATCCAACTTTATTATCAAAAAATGAAAATTGCTACCGATATTAATAGCCGATGTAGACTGTTTCATTATCCAAAAATTCCGGTCCACAAATGAAAAATTTTGGACCAGGTATTAAAATATTGAACAACATTTCTCATATTATGGACCACGTTAGTTATTTTTGGACCACATATAAAAAACGTTGGACCACTTACTAAAAACTATGGACCAAGTTTTTTAAACTTTGGACCACGTTATAAAAAATATGGACGACGTTTCTAAATTTTCAGTTTACACTTCACAAACGTCGGTTCAAAAGTAAACAGTAAATTCGAAAAGTATTATTATTTCTTTACATAACATTAGATAACCTAACAAGATCCAACATTATTATCCAAAAATGAAAATCGCTACCGATATTTTTTACCTATGTACAATCTTTCATTATACAAAAATTCCAGTCCACAACTGCAAAATTTTGGACCAGGCATTAAAATGTTGAACCACGTTTCTAATATTTTGGACCGCGTTACTTAATATTTGGACCAGATATAAAAAACGTTGGACCACTTTTTAAAAACTATGGACCAAGTTTCTAAAACTTTGGACCACGTTATAAAAAATATGGACGACGTTTCTAAAACTTCAGTTTACATTTCAAAAACGTCTGTTCAAAAGTAAACAGTTAATTTGAAAAGTATAATTGTTATTTCTTTACATAACATAAGATAACCCAACAACATACAACTTTATTATCAAAAATGTAAATTGCTACCGATATTAATAGCCGATTTAGACTGTTTCATTATCCACAAATTCCGGTCCACAACTGCAAAATTTTGGTCCAGGTATTAAAATATTGGACCACGTTTCTAAAATTATGGACCACGTTATTTAATCTTTGGACCACATATAAAAAACGTTGGACCACGTTCTAAAAATTATGGACCAAGTTTTTTAATCCTTGGACCACGTTATTAAAACTATGTATGACATTCCTAAAACATAAGTTCACATTTCAATAGCGTCGGTTCAAAACTTTTGAATACAAACAGTTCGTTTCTAAAAGTGTTTATTTAATTTCATTACGTAACCTAAGATAACCCTACGAGATACAACATTATTATCCAAAAATGAAAATCGCTACCGATATTATTTACCTATGTACAATCTTTCATTATCCAAAAATTCCAGTCCACAATTGCAAAATTTTGGACCAGGTATTAAAATGTTGAACCACGTTTCTAATATTTTGGACCGCGTTACTTAATATTTGGACCAGAAATAAAAAACGTTGGACCACTATTTAAAAACTATGGACCAAGTTTCTTAAACTTTGGACCACGTTATAAAAAATATGTACGACGTTTCTAAATTTTCAGTTTACACTTCACAAACGACGGTTCAAAAGTAAACAGTAAATTCGAAAAGTATTATTATTTCTTTACATAACATTAGATAACCTAACAAGATCCAACATTATTATGCAAAAATTAAAATCGCTACCGATATTATTTCCCGATGTACACTATTTCATTATCCAAAAATTCCGGTCCACAACTGCAAAATTTTGGTCCAGGTATTAAAATATTGGACCACGTTTCTAAAATTATGGACCACGTTATTTAATCTTTGGACCACATATAAAAAACGTTGGACCACGTTCTAAAAATTATGGACCAAGTTTTTTAATCCTTGGACCACGTTATTAAAACTATGTATGACGTTCCTAAAACATAAGTTTACATTTCAAAAGCGTCGGTTCAAAACTTTTGAATACAAACAGTTCGTTTCTAAAAGTGTTTTTTTAATTTCATTACGTAACCCAAGATAACCCTACGAGATACAACATTATTATCCAAAAATTAAAATCGCTACCGATATTATTTACCTATGTACAATCTTTCATTATCCAAAAATTCCAGTCCACAAATGCAAAATTTTGGACCAGGTATTAAAATATTGAACAACATTTCTAATATTATGGACCACGTTAATTAATCTTTGGACCACATATAAAAAACGTTGGACCACTTACTAAAAACTATGGACCAAGTTTCTTAAACTTTGGACTACGTTATAAAAAATATGGACGACGTTTCTAACTTTTCAGTTTACACTTCACAAACGTCGGTTCAAAAGTAAACAGTAAATTCGAAAAGTATTATTATTTCTTTACATAACATTAGATAACCTAACAAGATCCAACATTATTATCCAAAAATGAAAATCGCTACCGATATTATTTCCCGACGTACACTATTTCATTATCCAAAACTTCCGGTCCACAACTGCAAAATTTTGGTCCAGGTATTAAAATATTGGACCACGTTTCTAAAATTATGGACCACGTTATTTAATCTTTGGACCACATATAAAAAACGTTGGACCACGTTCTAAAAATTATGGACCAAGTTTTTTAATCCTTGTACCACGTTATATAAACTATGTATGACGTTCCTAAAACATAAGTTTACATTTCAAAAGCGTCGGTTCAAAACTTTTGAATACAAACAGTTCGTTTCTAAAAGTGTTTTTTTAATTTCATTACGTAACCTAAGATAACCCTACGAGATACAACATTATTATCTAAAAATGAAAATCGCTACCGATATTATTTACCTATGTACAATCTTTCATTATACAAAAATTCCAGTCCACAACTGCAAAATTTTGGACCAGGTATTAAAATGTTGAACCACGTTTCTAATATTTTGGACCGCGTTACTTATTATTTGGACCAGATATAAAAAACGTTGGACCACTTTTTAAAAACTATGGACCAAGTTTCTAAAACTTTGGACCACGTTATAAAAAATATGGACGACGTTTCTAAAACTTCAGTTTACACTTCAAAAACGTCGGTTCAAAAGTAAACAGTTAATTTGAAAAGTATAATTGTTATTTCTTTACATAACATAAGATAACCCAACAACATCCAACTTTATTATCAAAAAATGAAAATTGCTACCGATATTAATAGCCGATGTAGACTGTTTCATTATCCAAAAATTCCGGTCCACAAATGAAAAATTTTGGACCAGGTATTAAAATATTGAACAACATTTCTCATATTATGGACCACGTTAGTTATTTTTGGACCACATATAAAAAACGTTGGACCACTTACTAAAAACTATGGACCAAGTTTTTTAAACTTTGGACCACGTTATAAAAAATATGGACGACGTTTCTAAATTTTCAGTTTACACTTCACAAACGTCGGTTCAAAAGTAAACAGTAAATTCGAAAAGTATTATTATTTCTTTACATAACATTAGATAACCTAACAAGATCCAACATTATTATCCAAAAATGAAAATCGCTACCGATATTTTTTACCTATGTACAATCTTTCATTATACAAAAATTCCAGTCCACAACTGCAAAATTTTGGACCAGGCATTAAAATGTTGAACCACGTTTCTAATATTTTGGACCGCGTTACTTAATATTTGGACCAGATATAAAAAACGTTGGACCACTTTTTAAAAAGTATGGACCAAGTTTCTAAAACTTTGGACCACGTTATAAAAAAATGGACGACGTTTCTAAAACTTCAGTTTACACTTCAAAAACGTCGGTTCAAAAGTAAACAGTTAATTTGAAAAGTATAATTGTTATTTCTTTACATAACATAAGATAACCCAACAACATCCAACTTTATTATCAAAAAATGAAAATTGCTACCGATATTAATAGCCGATGTAGACTGTTTCATTATCCAAAAATTCCGGTCCACAAATGCAAAATTTTGGACCAGGTATTAAAATATTGAACAACATTTCTAATATTATGGACCACGTTAGTTAATCTTTGGACCACATATAAAAAACGTTGGACCACTTACTAAAAACTATGGCCCAAGTTTCTTAAACTTTGGACCACGTTATAAAAAATATGGACGACGTTTCTAAATTTTCAGTTTACACTTCACAAACGTCGGTTCAAAAGTAAACAGTAAATTCGAAAAGTATTATTATTTCTTTACATAACATTAGATAACCTAACAAGATCCAACATTATTATCCAAAAATGAAAATCGCTACCGATATTATTTCCCGATGTACACTCCACATCCAAAAATTCCGGTCCACAACTGCAAAATTTTGGTCCAGGTATTAAAATATTGGACCACGTTTCTAAAATTATGGACCACGTTATTTAATCTTTGGACCACATTTAAAAAACGTTGGACCACGTTCTAAAAATTATGGAACAAGTTTTTTAATCCTTGGACCACTTTATAAAAACTATGTATGACGTACCTAAAACATAAGTTTACATTTCAAAAGCGTCGGTTCAAAACTTTTGAATACAAACAGTTCGTTTCTAAAAGTGTTTTTTTAATTTCATTACGTAACCTAAGATAACCCTACGAGATATAACATTATTATCCAAAAATGAAAATCGCTATTGATATTATTTACCTATGTACAATCTTTCATTATCCAAAAATTCCAGTCCACAACTGCAAAATTTTGGACCAGGTATTAAAATGTTGAACCACGTTTCTAATATTTTGGACCGCGTTACTTAATATTTGGACCAGATATAAAAAACGTTGGACCACTTTTTAAAAACTATGGACCAAGTTTCTAAAACTTTGGACCACGTTATAAAAAATATGGACGACGTTTCTAAAACTTCAGTTTACACTTCAAAAACGTCGGTTCAAAAGTTGTGATGGTCCACATATAACCAACTGATAGAAAAAATATGAATTCCGAGAAATTTCTAGAGCAGTTGCTTCTGTATAGCGGGGCGGGGAATGGAGACGCGAGGGGAAGGTCGAGAGGGGAAGACGCCGTCGGGGGATGACACTCGGCAGTCGGCTTCAGGGGGGCGAGAAGGTCGGTTTCGAGCTTTCAGTTTGGCGAGTTTTCGGGAGAGTTCCGTGATCGCACGTGAGAGGGTCGCTTTTGAGCCGGGATCGCGCGGGGAACGAAACTAGATTTTCCTTCGGAGATTTTCGCCGCGAGTGTTATTGGGGTGATCGTGTTGTTCTCCGGGTCCGCGAAGGCCGCGTTAAAATTCATAAATCGCGAGTGCAGTGGTTCCGGGATCCAGAGGGCAGACCAGGACTGACGCTGACGCCGTGGGCCGAAGCAGAGGACCCAAAATACTAAGTTTACCTTTTAGCATGCTTGTATACATAATTAATACCGCTAACAAATACTGTAGTGTGAATCGGATCACCATGTAATTACTCATTCATAGAAAGGGACTGGCGTAACCGCTAGATTACCCGATATTTCACTTTATTTAATTACTGCCCGTTTTATAAATTGGGAACACCCACCTACAAGTTTTAGTTACATATATCTCTTCATTTAGGACCAATTATATACTACTATTGGCCGGGTAAATAATCATGTAACTATGCACGTAACTTTTGTGTATTTACTTATCCGCGGAAATATAAATCTAAAAATCTCATGAAATCCTGACGGGGCGCATTTTATAGATTACATAAGCGATCCGAAGAAATGACTTGCAGTTTGAAATGATAGAATTTATCGGAGAGCCTTTGTATGTTTATTTTACCTTGAAATCGCACGTTTGCATGGGTAGGAAATCATACTGCGTTTGTTGTTACTGCTATTCTATTACTAGTACTAACACCCCCCCCCCAAACTGAATTTATTCGAGGGCCTCGCTCCCTTGTGATCAAAGTAACAATAGCGTCGCGGGTGACTGATATTGATGCAGAGGGATTGATTGTCAAGATAGTCTTTCGTCGAGTTTGGAGTGGACTACAATTGCCGAGGAGGGTCTCTGTTCTGGGCGATACATATTATTCACGGGAAATGCTTTAATGCATTCGTATACGTTAGTTGCAGAGCAGAAGGGTTGACATAAGCTAGCTGATCAAATGGCGCTATTGGCACAAAAGACGAAAGAGTCTGCCGATTGAATGCTGTGACCCCACGCCCTGGCTAAGACGTGAGTGGACGGAACAGATCCCAGAGGAAGGACGCCTCGGCTAACCGTAGGTACCTCTTCGGACTTCTCGAGAGACGAGTCTCTAACATGAATGCCGGGAGATAGTCATTTCAAACCACATAGCGTGGGTATCTTATTGAAAGGACGAGAGGGAGATTTATATCAAAAGGCGTTACTCTGCACGGGCTTACACATTATTAACAATCCTAACCAATTGTTCCTGACTCTATTCGAGATGCATTGTCCGAGACACCGTGGATCATCCTGCAGATAAATCAAACTATACATCAGGCACCGTTGCCGCATGACGTATGTTTTCAGACGCACCCAAAGGAATGGTGGGAATTTCCTGAAAGTCGTATTGTCATGTTACAACCTTGTCACAATTAATTACCTTCAGTGGTGGACGAGGCCCCGGATTGGCCATTTTCCTACCGATACTGAATAGCTGTCACAATCATTACAATTAATTACCTTCAGTGGTGGACGCGGCCCGGATTGGCCACTTTCCTACCGATACTGAACAGCAACGTATTGGAGATACAAGGACCTCGGCCATGCATCTTGAATGAGTCATAACAAATGATATTGTTCACTTAGACATTGGCCGAATCAGAACTTTGGATTATCATCATCATCATCTTTAAACTTTTGAACGCGTGGGTGCCAGGGTTCGGGGTTGGAAATTTGTCGTCTCAGACGTACAGATTTCCAATTTGGGGTCAAAGGGGAGCCGAACGTACGCCACAGACTGGTGTCTAGAGAACTTATCATATAATCACGGAACATACTTGTCAAGCGAGGCAGACACTTAGCATGCCGCATGTTGTTTCACATGTCCACATAATTATGAACAGCTAGGCGACACCACGAAGCGGCCACAGTCACGAGTACGAGTCTACGACAAGGTTGGTGTCATACGTATAATTTCACCCCCACTTTACATTTTAGCTCCGAATAATGCGTACATATGTATAATTTCTTCCACACTCTTACATTCTAGCTCTGAATAACACGTACATAATTAATGCTATAACGGGCGCGCTCGAATATCATACCGCTTGATCGGGAGTTTTCTGTTACCTAGTCGAATACTATAAGATAATCGGTATATTTATTTTAAATAATTGCTCTATAGGTATTTGAACGGCTATAATATTTGGATATTTGTAATCTTTAGGTATTTGAAAATTGAAAACGCGGGTTAAAAGAACTAGGAGCATTACGGACATAACATGGGGAATATTCTTAACCGCTAGAACGATCACGTTGGCCAAATTTAGATATTAAGCGAATAGACTAGCATTAAGCGTAAAAATTAAGATTAAGTAAGGTAGAAGGATAGATCTCCACACTGGCGACCGGGAGAGCAGCTCGCACGTAGGAGAATACCGAATCCATAACAGAGGCGTGTCTTGCGAGCAGGACGCCTGCACAGGAAAGGTGTAAATTCCGTGTTAAATTAGAAAAAGTAATATCAAAATAATATTTAGTCAGACATAGGGAAATACGGAACTGCCACAGGTGGTGCCGGCGACCAGGAGAATTATTATTTATTATAAAATTATATATAAATAGGCTTAGAAAAGTCGAAATCACTTCAAAGTAAACAGTTAATTTGAAAAGTATAATTGTTATTTCTTTACATAACATAAGATAACCCAACAACATCCAACTTTATTATCAAAAAATGAAAATTGCTACCGATATTAATAGCCGATGTAGACTGTTTCATTATCCAAAAATTCCGGTCCACAAATGCAAAATTTTGCAAAAAAAAATGCAAAAAAAAAAATTAAACAACATTTCTAATATTATGGACCACGTTAGTTAATCTTTGGACCACATATAAAAAACGTTGGACCACTTACTAAAAACTATGGACCAAGTTTCTTAAACTTTGGACCACGTTAAAAAAAATATGGACGACGTTTCTAAATTTTCAGTTTACACTTCACAAACGTCGGTTCAAAAGTAAACAGTAAATTCGAAAAGTATTATTATTTCTTTACATAACATTAGATAACCTAACAAGATCCAACATTATTATCCAAAAATGAATTTCCCGATGTACACTATTTCATTATCCAAAAATTCCGGTCCACAACTGCAAAATTTTGGTCCATGTATTAAAATATTGGACCACGTTTCTAAAATTATGGACCACGTTATATAATCTTTGGACCACATATAAAAAACGTTGGACCACGTTCTAAAAATTATGGACCAAGTTTTTTAATCCTTGGACCACGTTATAAAAACTGTGTATGACGTTCCTAAAATATTAGTTTACATTTCAAAAGCGTCGGTTCAAAACTTTTAAAAACAAACAGTTCGTTTCAAAAGTGTTTTTTTATTTCATTACGTAACCTAAGATAACCCAACGAGATACAACATTATTATCCAAAAATGAAAATCGCTACCGATATTATTTCCCGATGTACACTGTTTAATCATCCAAAAATTCCGGTCACAACAGCAAAATTTTGAACTAGGTAATAAAATATTGAACCACGTTTCTAAAATTATGAACCACGTTACTTAAACTTTGGACCACATATAAAAAACGTTGGACCACTTTCTAAAAACTATGGACCAAGTTTCGAAAACTTTGGACCACGTTATAAAAAATATGGACGACGTTTCTAAAATTTCAGTATACTCTTCAAAAACTTCGGTTCAAAAGTAAACAGTTAATTTGAAAAGTATTATCGTTATTTTTTTACATAACATAGGATAACCTAACAACATCGAACTCTATCGTCAAAAAATGTAAATCGCTACCGATAATAATAAACGATGTACACTGTTTCATTATCCAATTCCGTTCCACAACTGCAAAATTTTGGTCCAGGTATTAAAATGTTGAACAACGTTTCTAATATTTTGGACCGCGTTACTTAATTTAATATAAAAAACCAGATATAAAAAACGTTGGACCACTTTTTAAAAACTATGGACCAAGTTTCTAAAACTTTGGACCACGTTATAAAAAATATGGACGACGTTTCTAAAACTTCAGTTTACACTTCAAAAACGTCGGTTCAAAAGTAAACAGTTAATTTGAAAAGTATAATTGTTATTTCTTTACATAACATAAGATAACTCAACAACATCAAACTCTATTATCAAAAAAAGAAAATCGCTACCGATAATAATAACCGATGTACACTGTTTCATTATCCAAAAATTCCGGTCCACAACTGCAAAACTTTGGACAACGTTATAAAAAATATTGGACCACGTTTCTAGAATTATGGACCACGTTACTTAATTTTTGGACCACATATAAAAAACGTTGGACAACGTTTTAAAAATTATGGACCAAGTTTTTTAATCCTTGGACCACGTTATAAAAACTATGTATGACGTTCCTGAAACATTAGTTTACATTTCAAAAGCGTCGGTTCAAAACTTTTGAAAACAAACAGTTCGTTTTCAAATGTGTTTTTATTATTTCATTACGTAACCTAAGATAACCCAACGAGATCCAACATTATTAGCCAAAAATGAAAATCGCTACCGATATTATTTACCGATGTACACTGTTTCATCACCTAAAAATTCCGGTCCACAACTGCAAAATTTTGGACCAGGTATTAAAATGTTGAACCACGTTTCTAATATTATGGACCTCGTTACTTAATCTTTGGACCACTTTTTAAAAACTATGCACCAAGTTTCTAAAACT